>JAVKPL010005815.1:0-24378 GCA_032173675.1 Gastrolobium villosum | reverse complement strand
AATTTGGTTCGTATAACTTGAGGGACATAAATCCCTCCTCGCATAAATCCCTCCTCGTTTATATTCTTTTATTTTTAATGCATTTAAAACATTATTTAACTTTGTTTTTTTTTCGAAACCCAAACATAAATAAAATTTTCTGGTCCGCCACTAGTTCGAGTTATATTGTGATTATTCGTGTTATATATGGATTGAGCTTCTTTCTTCCTTTTAGATGGGTTCTTGTTAAAGGCTACTTGAAATACCATCAAATAGCCAAGCCAATGAAAAAGGCTAGAGCCTTACTGATAAATACTAATATTTTTTTTTATGTTTGTAGACTAATGTTAAAATTTTGATCTTGTTTTTTGCAAGCATCCATGCTTAAATATATCCAACACCCCCTCCAAGTTTCATTGGATTTCATGGAAGGATTGTTTTTTATTGAATTTTTGGAGCCTATAATAGGCTTACATGCATGAAAAAATGGAAAATCGTACCGAGGCATGGAATTTTGATCTGGTTTTTTGGAAGCATCCACGCTTAAATATATCCAATACCCCCTCCAAGTTTCATTGGATTTCTTGTAGGGGTTGATTTTTAATGAATTTTTGGAGCCTATAATAGGCTTACACGCATGAAAAAATGGAAAATCGTACCCAGGGATTGAATTTTGATCTGGTTTTTTGCAAGCATCCACGCTTAAATATATCCAACATCCCTACAAGTTTCATTGGATTTCATGGAAGGATTGATTCTTAATGAATTTTTGGAGCCTATAATAGGCTTACATGCATGAAAAAATGGAAAATCGTACCCAGGCATGAATTTTGATCTGAAAGCATCCACGCTTAAATATAATAGGCTAACATGCATGAAAAAAAGGAAAATCGTTCCCTGACATGGAATTTTGATCTGATTTTTTGCAAGCATCCATGCTTAAATATATCCAACACCCCCTCCAATTTTCATTGTATTTTATGGAAGGATTGATTTTAATGAATTTTTGTCTCCTATACTAGGCTTACATGCATGAAAAAATGGAAAATCGTATCCAGGCATAAAATTTTGATCTGGTTTTTTTCAAGCATCCACGCTTAAATATATCCAACACCCCTTACAAGTTTCATTGGATTTCATGGAAGAATTGATTTTTAATGAATTTTTGGAGCCTATAATAGGCTTACATGTATGAAAAAAAATGGTTTCAAAATCGTACCCAGGTACTCAGGCATGGAGTTTTGATCTGGTTTTTTGGAAGCATCCACGCTTAAATATATCCAACACCCCCACCAAGTTTCATTGGATATCATGGAAGGATTGATTTTTAATGAAATTTTGGAGCCTATAATAGGCTTACATGCATGAAAAAAATAAATGGTAAGTCGTACCCAGGCAAGGAATTTCGATCTGGTTTTTTGCAAGCATGCACGCTTAAATATATCCATCACCCCCTACAAGTTTCATTGGATTTCATGGAAGGATTGATTTTTAATGAATTTTTGGAGCCTATAATAGGCTGACATGCATGAAAAAAATGGAAAATCGTACCCAGGCATGGAATTTTGATCTTGTTTTTTGCAAGCATCCACGCTTAAATATATCCAACACCCCCTCCAAGTTTCATTGGATATCATGGAAGGATTGATTTTTAATGAATTTTTGGAGCCAATTATAGGCTTACATGCATGAAAAAATGGAAAATCGTACCCAGACATGGAATTTTTAACTGGTTTTTTGCAAGCATCCACGCTTAAATATATCCAACACCCCCTCCAAGTTTCATTGGATTTCATGGAAGGATTGATTTTTAATGAATTTTTGGAGCCTATAATAGGCTTACATGCTTGAAAAAATGGAAAATCGTACCCAGTCATGGAATTTTGATCTGGTTTTTTGCAAGCATCCACGCTTAAATATAATAGGCTTACATGCATGAAAAAATGGTCAATCGTGGGCTTTGAATTTTGATCTGATTTTTTGCAAGAATCCACGCTTAAATATATCCAACACCCCCTCCAAGTTTCATTGGATTTCATGGAGGAGTTGATTTTTAAAGAATTTTTGGAGCCTATAATAGGCTTACATGCATGAAAAAATGGAAAATCCTACCTAGTTATTGAATTTTGATCTGGTTTTTTGCGACCATCCATGCTTAAATATTCCAAAATCCCCCCTCCAAGTTTCATTGGTTTTCATGGAAGGATTGATTTTTAATGAATTTTTGGAGCCTATAGTAGGCTTACATGCTTGAAAAAAATGGAAAATCGTACCCAGTCATGGAATTTTGATATAGTTTTTTGCAAGCATCCACGCTTAAATATATCCAACACCCCCTCCAAGGTTCATTGGATTTCATGGAAGGATTTATTTTTAATGAATTTTTGGAGCCTATAATAGGCTTAAATGCATGAAAAAATGGAAAATCGTACCCAGGCATGGAATTTTGATCTGGTTTTTTGCAAGCATCCACGCTTAAATATATCCAACACCCCCTCCAAGTTTCATTGGATATCATGGAAGGATTGATTTTTAATGAATTTTTGGAGCCAATAATAGGCTTACATGCATGAAAAAAAGGAAAATCGTACCCAGGCATGGAATTTTGATCTGGTTTTTTACAAGCATCCACGCTTAAATATATCCAACACCCCCTCCAAGTTTCATTGTATTTCATGGAAGGATTGATTTTTAATGAATTTTTGGAGCCTATAATATGCTTACATGCATGAAAAAAATGGAAAATCGTACTCAGGCACGAAATTTTGATCTGATTTTTTGCAAGTATCCACGCTTAAATATATAGGCCAATGAAAAAATGGAAAATCACCCCCACCAAGTTTCATTGGATTTCATGGAGGGATTGATTTTTAATGAATTTTTGGAGCCTATAATAGGCTTACATGCATGAAAAAATGGAAAATCGTGCTCAGGCATGAAATTTTGATCTGGTTTTTTGCAAGTATCCACGCTTAAATATATCCAACACCCCCTCCAAGTTTCATTGGTTTTCAAGGAAATATTGATTTTTAATGAATTTTTGGAGCCTATAATAGGCTTACATGCATGAAAAATGGGAAATCGTACCCAGGCATGGAATTTTGATCTGGTTTTTTGCAAGCATCCACGATTAAATATATCCAACACCACCTCCATGTTTCATTGGACTTCATGGAAGGATTGATTTTTAATGCATTTTTGGAGCCTATAATTGGCTTACATGCATGAAAAAAATGGAAAATCGTACCCAGGCATCGAATTTTGATCTATTTTCTTGCGAGCATCCACGCTTAAATATATCCAACACCCCCACCAAGTTTCATTGGATTTCATTTAAGGATTGATTTTTAGTGAATTTTTGGAGCCTATAATAGGCTTACATGCATGAAAAAAATGGAAAATCGTACCCAGATATGAAATTTTGATCTTATTTTTTGCAAGCATTAACGCTTAAATATAATAGGCTTACATGCATGAAACAATGGAAAATCGTACCCAGGCATGGAATTTTGATCTGATTTTTTGCAAGCATCCACGCTTAAATGTATCCAACACCCCTCCAAGTTTCATTGGATTTCATTGAGGGATTGATTTTTAATGAATTTTTGGAGCCAATAATAGGCTTTCATGCATGAAAAAATGTAAAATCGTACCCAGACATGAAATATTGATCTGGTTTTTTGCATGCATCCACGCTTAAATATATCCAACAGCCCCTCCAAGTTTCATTGGATTTCATGGAAGAAATGATTTTTAATGAATTTTTTTTCCTATAATAGGCTTACATACATGAATAAATGGAAAATCGTACTTAGGCATCGAATTTTGATCTGGTTTTTTACAAGTATCCATGCTTAAATATATCCAACACCCCCTCCAGGTTTCATTGTATTTCATGGAAGGATTACTTTTTAATGAATTTTTGGAGACTATAATAGGCTTACATGCATGAAAAAATGGAAAATCGTACCCAAGCATGGAATTTTGATCTCATTTTTTGCAAGCATCCACGCTGAAATATATTCAACACACCCTCCAAGTTTCATTTGATTTCATTGAAGTATTGATTTTTAATGAGTTTTTGGAGCCTATAATAGGCTTACATGCATGAAAAAAATGGAAAATCGTACCCAGGCATCGAATTTTGATCTGATTTTTTGCGAGCATCCACGCTAAAATATATCCAGCACCCCCACCAAGTTTCATTGGATTTCATTTAAGGATTGATTTTTAGTGAATTTTTGGAGCCTATAATAGACTTACATGAATGAAAAAATGGAAAATCGTACCCAAGCATGGAATTTTGATCTGGTTTTTTGCAAGCATCCACACTTAAATATAATAGGCTTACATGCATGAATAAATGGAAAATCGTACTCAGGCATCGAATTTTAATCTGGTTTTTTGCAAGCATCCACGCTTAAATATATCCAACACCCCCTCCAAGTTTCATTGTATTTCATGGAAGGATTAGTTTTTAATGAATTTTTGGAGACTATAATAGGCTTACATGCAAGAAAAAATGGAAAATCGTACCCAAGCATGGAATTTTGATCTCGTTTTTTGCAAGCATCCACGCTGAAATATATTCAACACACCCTCCAAGTTTCATTGGATTTCATGCAAGTATTGATTCTTAATGAGTTTTTGGAGCCTATAATAGGCTTACATGCATGAAAAAATGGAAAATCGTACCCAGGCATCGGATTTTGATCTGGTTGTTTGCAAGCATCCATACTTAAATATATCCAACACCCCCTCTAGGTTTCATTGTATTTCATGGAAGGATTAGTTTTTAATGAACTTTTGGAGACTATAATAGGCTTACATGCATGAAAAAAATGGAAAATCGTACCTAAGCATGGAATTTTGATCTCGTTTTTTGCAAACATCCACACTGAAATATATCCAACACACCCTCCAAGTTTCATTTGATTTCATGGAACTATTGATTTTTAATGAGTTTTTGGAGCCTATAATAGGCTTACATGCATGAAAAAATGGAAAATTGTACCTAGGCATGGAATTTTGATATGGTTTTTTCAAGCATCAACGCTTAAATATAATAGGCTTACATGCATGAAAAAATGAAAAATTATACGCAAGAATGGAATTTTGATCTAATTTTTTGCGAGCATCCAAGCTTAAATATAGCAAAAACCCCCCTCCAAGTTTCATTGGATTTCATGGAAGGATTGATTTTTAATGAATTATTGGAGCCTATAATAGGCTTACATGCATCAAAAAATGGAAAATCGTACCCAAGCATGGAATTTTGGTCTGGTTTTTTGCATGTAAAATGGCCTTGAAGGCCGATGCATGTAAGGTGTAAAAACAAAACTTTTTACCGCGGAAACATACATGCACACAAAGATTCATGCTTTAGGACAGCATGATGTTACCTTGTTTTGGCCTGATCAGTCAGGGAGATCATTTGTCAGGTCTGAAGGGTTCAAACCCTCTAATGGTGATCCACACCACCGTTCGTCAATGAGGCAAGAACACCTTCTTGCAAGCCACCAGATGATCACCACAATGAGGCTTGCTATGCGCCCAATTGGTGAAGTTGGAGGCTAGGTACTGTGTTTGGAAAGGTGTAGTGAACTACCCTACAGAATGGTGCATGAGATGAAGGAGTGTAGGCTAGGTTTTTCAAAAACCCTAAGGAGAGGAACTTGCCTTGTAGTGTGCGCACAAGAGGAAGAAGAGTATGATTTAATTAAATCAAATTATCCTTTCAAACTCCTTTGAAAGTGGTGCATGGAATCAAGGAGGATAAGGCGGAGTTGTTCCAAAACAAATCTAGCCAACAACCTCAATCTTATCCTCATGAAACTAAGTTCAAACCTATTCAAACTCTGATTTAAAAACTATCACATAGTTGCCTATTCCATGCGCACAATTCAGCCCAAAAAGGGTCTAAATATGTTGAGTAGTTGCATTCAAAATTTGAACCAACTCACCCACTTATTCTCTCAACTACCAAATCTGATTGGAGCTTTGTTTAAATGACAAGATGACATCCTTATCACTTAAAATGTGCGCCCCAAACAACTCATGCTGATATCCAAAGATCTCCTCTTGATACAAGGAATTTGTTCCAATAAGATCTTATCTTATCCTTTTGTTATGAAACAACTTTTCATAGCCAATTCAAATTCGAATTCAAACACTTGAATTCAAATGTTCAAACATTCAAATTCAAATTTCAAAATTCAAAAATTCAAATTTCAAATTCAAAGTTTAAATTTCAAAATCCAATTTCAAAATTCAAAATTCAAATTTCAAATTCAAAATTCGAATTTCAAAATTCAAATTCCAAATTCAAATTTCAAAATTCAAATTTCAAATTCAAAATTCAAATGTTTGATTATTAATTTAACTAATTAAATTAATTAGTAATGTCTTGGACTATCCAAGCCCATTACTAAGCTCCATGCGCCCTCCACCCTTTTAAGTGGGCTTCCAAACAACTTCCTGGGCTAACAACCATTATTAGGCCCAATACCTTTAAAGCATGACTACAAGTTGTTAGTGTGTGATCCATTAGGTCCAACTTAGCTTCTGACATAACTGGGCTTGGGCCCAACAAGCCCACAACCCAATTAATGACAACACAGAGCACTAGCAATGCTTTGTTGCTCCAGAACTAGTCAGATTAATGACTTGATCATCCTATTGCACATATTTGGTTACCGTATGTATTTCCCTTCGTCTCGGTTATCTTCCCATTAACCTAGGGTAAGGAAATGTATCAACCCCTGCGGTTTAGGGTAAGCTTTATTCGAAATAGGGAATCTTCAATTTACTGACTCTAAAGGCAGATCATCTCATGATCTCTTTTACTATGCATAGATTCCCGTGTCCCTCTAAATGTCATCCCGATTTCTCCGGTTTACAGATAACCTAATCTCTCACAGAGATTTGATGGATTCCTTCAGCTTATTACCCTAGCCCTGTGCCCTTTCAGGACACGCCCAACAGTATACCTATGAGTCTCCATGTTTCAGGCAGACAAGGTATACAATCAAAACATGCCTTCTAGAACACAGTCTAGGTAATAACTTCTGGTCTAAGGAAAGAAATACCCAAATATAAAGAGATTACTCTAATGACACTATCTGTGAGATTTCCTCATAGAGTCTTTTTTTGGGTCTGTTCAGTGTGAGCTATACTCTTATAGGTCCACCCACGAATTTAGCTAAGACATCTCCATATTTGTAGCTCATGAGGTCTTTACCTTGTATCCATATACAAGTAGATAAGTCGTACTAGTCTTACCCGAGATCACTGATCCTCAATCTCAGTGTCTCTAGACTAGGAACATATAATTAGGAATAGACATCCGATATCCTTGAATCCTCATGATCGTGATCTCATCACAGATACTCAAGAGATACCTGTTCTATTCCAAGGGGTTTATCCAGTTCGTTCATATAACATTAACAATAATATCGAGACACAATATGAAACTGAATAAATAATGCTTTTATTTATTTGTGACAAACAAAGTTCTACATCTAGTGTTCTTTATTTAATCAAAAGATTGTCTCTAGGACACCCATATACTAACAAGCTCCCACTTGGCTTAGAGCCAATCAGACCTAAGTCGTATACCTAAAGCCTCATAATCACTATCATGTTTTCTCTGAGAAACAGCCTTTGTCAGAGAATTGGCTAGGTTTTTAACTGTGGGAATCTAATCCATCTTTACATCCATCCTATCATTGATTACTCTAATCAGGTGATATTTGCGGAGCACGTTTTTAGATCTTTGATGAGACCTAAGTTCCATTGACTGCGTAATGGCTCCAGTGTTGTCGCAAAGCAACTGTATGGGCTCATCCACGCTTGGAACCACCCTAAGTTCAGTTATGAACTTCCTTGATCCACACGGCCTCCTAAGCCGCTTCTGAAGCAGCTATGTATTCAGCTTCTATCGTTAAATCTGCTTTAGTATCCTGCTTGGAACTCTTCCAATATATTGCCCCACCATTTAAGGTGAATACGAACACTGATTGTGACTTACAGTCATCTTTGTCACTTTGAAAGCTGGCTTCAGTGAACCCTTTCACTGTTAGCTCATTAACCCCACCATAGACCAGAAACGCATCCTTAGTTCTTCTTAAGTATTTAAGGATGGTTTTGACTGCCGTCCAGTGACCTTCTCCAGGGTCCGACTGGTATCTGCTCGTAATGCTTAAAGCATATGAGACATCTGGTCTCGTACATATCATGGCATACATGATGGATCCAATAGTCAAAGTGTATGGAATTCCACTCATGCGATCCTTCTCAGGCTGTGACTTAGGACACATAGCCTTTGATAGGTGTACCCCATGACTGACAGGAAGAAAACCCCTTTTTGACCCTTCCATGCTAAACCTCTTTAGCATCTTGTCAACATACGTGGATTGAGATAAACCCAACAGCCTCTTGGATCTATCTCTATAGATCTTTATACCAAGTATAAAGGTTGCCTCTCCCAAATCCTTCATGGTGAAGTTTTCTGAAAGCCACTCTTTCGTTATTTTTAATATGGGGATGTCATTTCCTATTAGCAATATGTCATCTACATAAAGTACTAGGAAGACGACATTACTCCCACTAACCTTCCTGTAAACACAAGGTTCATCCTCGTTCTTGATAAAATCGTTACTCTTAACGACTTCATCAAAACGTATATTCCAACTCCTTGATGCTTGCTTTAGCCCATGTATTGACCTTTGTAGTCTGCATACCATATGCTCCTGATCTTTGATTTCAAAGCTTTCAGGTTGTGTCATGTACACTTCCTCCTTCAAGAACCCATTCAAGAAAAAGGTCTTGACATCCATTTGCCAAATTTCATAGTCATGGTATGCTGTTATTGCAAGCATGATCCTAATAGATTTGATCATGGCAACTGGTGAGAAAGTTTCATCATAGTCAACTCCTTGTCTTTGACGATACCCTTTCGCCACCAACCTAGCTTTGTAGGTCTGAACGTTGCCATCTGCATCAGTCTTTCTTTTAAAGACCCATTTATTACTGATAGGAACTATTCCTTGTGGTTTAGGAACCAAGGTCCATACCTTGTTCTGATACATCAAATCCATTTTAGATTCAATGGCTTCAAGCTATCTAGAGGAGTTAACATCTTTGACCGCCTCCTCGTAGTTACTTGGTTCATCATCCTCGACAGTTTGCTGATTCTCAATCACAAACCCATACCTCTCAGGTGGATGGATGACCCTCGTAGATCTACAGAGTTGTGTGTTTACTTCTCCATTGGAGAACGTCGCCTGCGGAGCAGACTCGGGTTCCTCAATCTGTTCTTGTGGATCTTGGACTTCTTCAAGATCAATCTTACTCCCACTGCCTCCTTGAGAGATCAAATCCTTCTCAAGGAACTCAGCATTCTTGGAGTAAAACCAGTATCCCTTAGAACCTTGGGATACCCCACAAATAGACATTTAGTACTCTCAGCACTAAGCTTGTCTGATGCCAACGCTTTGACATAAGCCGGCGATCCCCATACCCTGAGGTAATTCAGGTTGGGTCTCTTACATTCCATATCTCATATGGTGTGGTCTGAACAGATTTAGACGGTATCCTATTTAGAAAGTTTGTCGCTGTGTCTAAGGCATATCCCCAAAATGATTTTGGAAGTTGAGTCTAACTCATTATAGACTTAACCATGTCTAACAAAGTCCTATTTCTCCTTTTGGAGACACCGTTTTGGTGTGGTGTGTTAAGTGCAGTGAACAGCGAGAGAATTCCATTTTCTCTCTGATAATCCCAAAACTCATGGCTCAGATATTCACCATCACGATCTGATCGCAATGACTTAACCATCTTGCCACGCTGTTTCTCTACTTCATCAGTAAATGAAATAGGAGTTTCCTCCTCTAGCCTCAATATACATTGGGCCACATAAACCACAGTGAATGAGTTCTAATAACTCACTAGCCCTATGAATCTCAACCCCTTTGGGCTTTTGACGAATAATTTTCCCAGCTAGACAAGATTCATACTGTCCATAGGATTCCAAATCCTTGGAGTCCAGGTATCCATCTTTATGCATCCTAGACAATCTTGTTTCATTTATGTGCCCTAGTCTATAGTGCCAAAGATAGGATTGATTATCTATCCTAGGTCATTTCACATCTACATTGAGCACTTTAGTTCCCATTTCCAAAACATACAAACCATTAATTAAAGAAGCGTACCAAAACAATATCATTCAAAATGATAGAAAATGTACCATCCTTAATAGTTAAAGCAAAACCATCTTGTTCTAAACAAGAAATAATATTTCTAGAAATGCCGGGAACATAAAGAAAATTATTCAAATGCAATAAGGTGCCTGTAGGCTAATGAGGTCGGTATCTCCACCAGCATGAGCAGTAACTCTTGCTTCATCACCTGCGCGGATGTCCACCTCGTTCTTCTCCAATCTTCTAGGCTTCTAAGCACCTGCAACACATTGCAGATTATAAGAACCATAACCGGTATCCAATACCTTATGAAGTCGGATTAGCACAAGAATAAGTTATCTCAATCATGTGAATACCTAAGGTAGAAGCATCACCATGCTCCTTCACACTCTTCAGGTAGTCTGGACAATTCCTTTTCCAATGGCCATTTATGCCATAATTGAAGCACACAACATCGATTTTGTCCTCGGGTGCTCTCTTACCTTTCTCTTTTCCCTTTTTCTTATTGGGTTTTCCTTTGGGCTTAAGGGAGTTGCCTTTTGCAGGCTCCTTGCCTTTACCCATGGCCCTTTCAGGCCCACCAATCATAAGAGCTTGTGTCTCATCCTTCTTGATAGACATTTCAGCAGTTGTTAACATCCTTAACAACTCTGGCAAGCTCACAAGCATCCCATGCATGTTGTAATTCATTATGAATTCACTAAAAGAAGGAGGAAGTGATGATAGAACTAAGTCATTAATTAATTCAGTATCCATTGTGAACCCTAGACCCTCTAGCTTCTCAATGAGTGCCATCATCTTCAGTACATGGCGGTTAAAACACATGCCTTCAGTCATCTTGCACAGGAACAATTCCCTAAAGGTCTCATACCTCTCATGTCTGCCTTTAATATCATACATCTCCCTGAGATGCAGGATAATAGAGGGGGCATCCATATGCTCGTGCTGTTTACGCAGTTCAGGCGACATGGATGCCAGCATGATGCAACAAGCTAACACATTATCATCCATGTGTTGCTTGTGGGTCTCGAAATCAAATTCCGTGAACCCATCTTCCCCTTCCTTAGGCGTAATAGGTAAAGCAGTGTCAAGGACATAAGCTATCTTTTCGGTCTTAAGAACAATTCTTAAGTTCCGATACCAGTCCATAAAATTTGAACCGGTCAGTTTATTCGTATCGAGAATTGAACGCGGTGACAGTTGATTAGTCATACTAAAAGCTGAAAAAGATGTAAATATGATTTTAGTTAATATACGGTTATGTAGTTAAAAGCAAATTATTAAAGACTTTAAATAATTTTTCCCTCCCACTATTTTATCTAAGTCAATGACCCTTACTATTTGACTTAGGGTTAATCTACTTTTAGATTTTACCTTAGTGAGATTAAGAGTGCGATTATTTATTTTAATCTCCGTCTGAGACCGCAAGATTAATTTAAATAATGGGTTGATCTTTATCAACAGTATCTCATACCTTCTCTTAACATTAGGTTGACAACTCTTTGTGACTTAGTGGTGCATCTCATGCAACCAACCTAGCACCATTACCCTAAGCACATAAGCCCGGCTGTGCCTGCAACTTATGTCGTAGTTAAGCATTAAACCAGCACCCTAAGTGTCTTACACTTCAAACACTACTCTAGCTCAACGAAACAGTGGGTCCCAACTAAGTTGTGGAGCACCACTATGTAGAAGAGGTTTGAGTAGCATTGGTGGTGGGAGGTAATCATACGCTTAATTATTTATTCCTTTTAAGGGTTCCTTTTATTTTAGGGTTAATTAGGTCTCATCAAACGCATGTTGTAAGCTATCATGCTAGTCATAACCTATGTCAAACATCTATCAGTTTACACTAGTCGCTATTGGACAAACATAATAACCATACAAAACGCGGTTTGCCCAGTTCATGCATACTAGACGTTCTAATCATACATGCATATAAACAGTTTATATTGAGATAGTCATGGTGCTCCCACTTTTGTCCATTTTGTTTCTTTAAGCAACGGCCGCTTGTCGTCTATACGCCACTAGCCTAATTCTCTAATTACACATAATTAAAGAAACTCCAAAACATCTTTGGAGGGACAAAATTACAAAAGTAAATTACAAATACACTTGTAAATTAAATGGCGCAATTACACATTAATTTAAAATTCAAAGATTTTAAATCCGGGCACATGACCATCCCCTTCCTGTTTGTACCTGAAAGGATCAAAACTTGCAAACACAAACATTATATTATCACATAATATTTTCACATATATTTTGATATTTAACATTTAAACATCAAAATAATATCAAGATTCAAATTCTTAAATTTCTCTAGTTGGCCGAATTTTAAAACAATTTTTAATTCAAATTTTGTTAATTCTTTCTCAAAGAAAACAAAATTAAACCATGCATGTAGCCATAAACCTCTTCATGGCCGAATCATATAGGTGAGTATATGATAAATTTTGTCACAAAATTTCATGCAATGTACATGACACAATTCATGGAGAAAAATAAGAAAACATTCAAGGTACTCTTAGTACCCTTCATGGCCGAATCTACCCTTTCAAAAAGGGTGTTCCTTTTAAGACTTTCATAAAGAAAAAGAAACTAAACCATGATGCATAATGTTTTACGAACATAGAATCGAATTTACATGTTCATAAAAACAAAAACTTTAACACCTTAAAGGATTTGTGATTCAAAATCCATATGCATAATTAAACTTTAACCCTTTAAAGATTTTGACCGTGAAAAAACTCTCTTCACAAACAAGGTACCATCACCCGCCGATGGTAAAGCAACCGGGCTCTGATACCACTTGAAAGTAAAATGGCCTTGAGGGTCGATGCATGTAAGGTGTAAAAACAAAACTTTTTACCGCGAAAACATACATGCACACAAAGATTCATGCTTTAGGACAACATGATGTTACCTTGTTTTGGCCTGATCAGTCAGGGAGATCAGTTGTCAGGTCTGAAGGGTTCAAACCCTCTAAAGGTGATCCACGCCACCGTTCATCAATGATGCAAGAACACCTTCTTGCAAGCCACCAGATGATCACCACAATGAGGCTTGCTATGCGCCCAATTGTTGAAGGTGGAGGCTAGGTACTGTGTTTGGAAAGGTGTAGTGAACTACCCAACATAATGGTGCATGAGATGAAGGAGTGTAGGCTAGGTTTTTCAAAAACCCTAAGGAGAGGAACTTTCCTTGTAGTGTGTGCACAAGAGGAAGAAGAGTACGATTTAATTAAATCAAATTATCCTTTCAAACTCCTTTGAAAGTGGCGCATGGAATCAAGGAGGATAAGGTAGAGTTGATCCAAAACAAATCTAGCCAACAACCTCCAATCTTATCCTCATGAAACTAAGTTCAAACCTATTCAAACTCAGATTTAAAAACTATCATATAGTTGCCTATTCCATGCACATAATTCAGCCCCAAAAGGGTCTAAATATGTTGAGTAGTTGCATTCAAAATTTGAACCAACTCACCTACTCATTCTCTCAACTACCAAATCTGATTGGAGCTTTGTTTAAATGACAAGATGACATCCTTATCACTTAAAATGTGCGCCCCAAACAACTCATGGTGATCTCCAAAGATCTCCTCTTGAAACAAGGAATTTGTTCCAATAAGATCTTATCTTATCCTTTTGTTATGAAACAACTTTTCATAGCCAATTCAAATTCGAATTCAAACACTTGAATTCAAATGTTCAAACATTCAAATTCAAAATTCAAAAATTCAAATTCAAAATTTAAATTTCAAAATCCAATTTCAAAATTCAAAATTCAAAATTCAATTTTCAAATTTCAAATTCAAAATTCGAATTTCAAAATTCAAATTCCAAATTCAAATTTCAAAATTCAAATTCCAAATTCAAATTTCAAAATTCAAATTTCAAATTCAAAATTCAAATGTTTGATTATTAATTTAACTAATTAAATTAATTAGTAATGTCTTGGACTATCCAAGCCCATTACTAAGCTCCATGCGCCCTTCACCCTTTTAGGTGCGCTTCCAAACAGCTTCCTGGGCTAACAACCATTATTAGGCCCAATACCTTTAAAGCTAGTTCATCATGTCTACAAGGTGTTAGTGTGTGACCCATTAGGTCCAACTTAGCTTCTGACATAACTGGGCTTGGGCCCAACAAGCCCACAACCCAATTAATGACAACACAGAGCACTAGCAATGCTTTGTTGCCCGAGAACTAGTCAGATTAATGACTTGATCATCCTATTGCACATATTTGGTTACCGTATGTATTTCCCTTCGTCTCGGTTATCTTCCCATTAACCTAGGTTAAGGAAATGTATCAACCCCTGCGGTTTAGGGTAAGCTTTATTCGAAATAGGGAATCTTCAATTTACTGGCTCTAAACGCAGATCATCTCATGATATCTTTTACTATGCATAGATTCCCGAGTCCGTGCAAATGTCATCCCGATTTCTCCGGTGTACAGATAACCTAATCTCTCATAGAGATTTGACGAATTCCTTCAGCTTATTACCCTATCCCTGTGCCCTTTCAGGACACGCCCAACAGTATACTTATGAGTCTCCATGTTTCTGGCAGACAAGGTATACAATCAAAACATGCCTTCTAGAACCCAGTCTAGGTAATAACTTCTGGTCTAAGGAAAGACATACCCAAATATAAAGAGATTACTCTAATGACACTATCTGTGAGATTTCCAACAGCCCCTCCAAGTTTCATTGGATTTCATGGATGAAATGATTTTTAATGAATTTTTTTGCCTATAATAGGCTTACATGCATGAATAAAAGGAAAATCGTAATCAAGCATCGAATTTTGATCTGGTTTTTTGCAAGCATCCATGCTTAAATATATCCAACACCCCCTCTAGGTTTTATTGGATTTCATGGAAGGATTAGTTTTTAATGAATTTTTGGAGCCTATAATAGGCTTACATGCATGAAAAAATGGAAAATTGTACCCAAGCATGGAATTTTGATCTGGTTTTTTGCAAGCATCCACGCTAAAATATCTAACAGACCCTCCAAGTTTCATTGGTTTTCATGGAAGTATTGATTTTTAATGAGTTTTTGGAGCCTATAATAGGCTTACATGCACGAAAAAATGGAAAATTGTACCCAGGCATGGAATTTTGATCTAGTTTTTTGCAAGCATCCATGCTTAAATATATCCAACACCCCTTCCAAGTTTCATTGGATTTCATTTAACGATTGATTCGTAGTGAATTTTTGGATCCTATAATAGGCTTACATGCATGAAAAAATGAAAAATCGTACGCAGGCATGGAATTTTGATCAGATTTTTTGCGAGTATCCACGCTTAAATATACCGAAAACCCCTCCAAGTTTCATTGGATCTCATGGAGGGATTGATATTTAGTTGAGTCTTTGGAGCCTATAATAGGCTTTCATACATGAAAAAAATGGAAAATCGTACCCAGACACGGAATTTTGATTTGGTTTTTTGCGAGCATCCACGCTTAAATATATCCAACACCCCCTCCAAGTTTCGTTGGATTTTATTTAAGGATTGATTTTTAGTATGTTTTTGGAGCCTATTATAGGCTTACATACATGAAAATATGGAATGTCGTACCCAGACATGGAATTTTGATCTGATTTTTTGCAAGGATCCACCCTTAAATATATCCAACACCCCCCCTAAGTTTCATTGAATTTCATGGAAGGATTGATTTTTAATGAATTTTTGGAGCTCATAACAGGCTTACATGCATGAATAAATGGAAAATCGTACACAGGCATCGAATTTTGATCTGGTTTTTTTGCAAGCATCCTGTAACACCCACTCTTGTATGCATCAAAGAGGGTTGTTTGCTAAATCGTATTAGAGTTGCAGCGGTATGGAACTCATTAATTTTAAAACTTTATCAAATATCATTTAATTTGGAAACTTGAAAAAGGTCCAAATTTGATTCTCATAAAAACAATTTGAAAAAAAATGAAATCGTTTATCAATCATAGGAAATTTCAATTATAAAACCCTTTGCTGAATTTTCTATACTTTTCAGAAAACCTTGCTGTCTTATAAAATCTGTATAAAATCGAATTCAGATGCGATAAAAAATATTCCAAGCTTCTGAAAAACTAGACATCCGGGGCATCGCATACATATAAATTATGCACGATTCGGAGGTGAATAGCCCCACGGAACAGGACACGTAAAACGCTTGTGAATCCTGTCCGTTTTCTGGAAAACAGGCTGTACGGCGAAGCTTACTAAAATTCGTACAGATTTCGTATAAAAATGAAACCTGCACAGTTTGAAAGTACATTCCCGGGGCTTCACGTGCATATAAAATAATAGTAAATCGGAGTTCGTTTGCCCCTTGAAACATGACCCGTAAAGTGATTGTAAAACTGGTAAAAAATTCAGCACTTAATGAAACGTTCAAAATTCTTTTCGCAAAACGTTTTTCTGATTTTTCCAAAACAGCCGCTGTTCATGAAAGACTAAAACAAAATGGAAGATAATAATGTCTACAGTCATCCAAGTGCCCCAAAAATAATAAGCATTACAGTCATCCAACAATTAAACAGCAACAGCAAGAGTCCAATCAGGATTAATCAACAGCAGTCATCCACATACTCACGCCTTCAATTGTGCTTTCTTTTTTTCCTGCCATTTTAGGAAAATAGCAGCCCCAAAGGGGTGAGAATAATCCCAGTAGTGTGGCAACAAAACCAATAACATAACAGTATTAACTAGGCACAAAATCATAAACAGTCACTTCAACATATCCTTGTTCCTTTTCCTTTTTCCTTTTCATCATATATATATATATATATATATATATATTGCGTATATAACGCCTTTCCTTTGCGCTTTTAGCACCGTCGTGCGCGCACTTCACAGTGGACATCCCATAAATTGGCACCCTTTCTTGGTGGATTCCAACTGTGGCCCTATGCGGACTGATGCCAAGTGTCCCATACCCTGGTACCGGAGGGATGCCTATATGATGCGTGCTCAAACACATGGTCCTGTACATAACTATTCTAAAGTGCAAGGCTATATGATTTTGGTACATGCATGCCATGCTATGCTTTCACACACAAAGCGTAAAAATAAATGCGGTATGATGTAAGATGCATGCTTATATACTTTTCATATACGTTATGCTGCCACATAACAACTTTACCTCATAATCATATTGCCGTTCTAGGCACATTCTTGGCAGTATACTTTCATCATAAGGAACATAATCATTTTACGGAGTATGAAGCATCATGTCACAACTTCATACCATTAGTCAATAGTCACATTAGGTAATATCGCCTGACACTTACCTCGTGTCTTTAACATTTTTAATCGAAATATCACCAACCAGCTCACTCTTTAAGAAATTAGAGTACCTAACAAACATACATTCCAAATCAGAATTCATCACATATACTTACTATACATTGCATAGCTTTCCCATTCCTAAGGTCTTGGCCGAATTACAAGGTTCTCTTCCTAATTTAATTTTCTGGCTTCACAAAACAATTACTAACTTGTTAGCAGTGAAGGGGTTCAAGGTTTCTCAAGTCACATAAAATCGGTTTTCATCACAAGACTAGGATTAGAGAATTTATTTATCTAACCGTTTCTCCTAGACCAAAAGCGCACTAATGAAGCAACCAAAACATGCTGTCCAAAAATTACTCAAGAACACAAGATACACAATATAATCCAAAGTTCTTTTAAATATACCAATGTGGTCCTGCAAATTAATTAGGTGCTACTCATTTATCATTTAAATAACTATTTCTACAAGGTTTAGAATGTACCACACAGCCTGCCTTCTATTTATTTATTTAT
This sequence comes from Gastrolobium villosum, assembly GCA_032173675.1. NCBI lineage: Eukaryota > Viridiplantae > Streptophyta > Magnoliopsida > Fabales > Fabaceae > Gastrolobium > Gastrolobium villosum. Next base: position 6,382 of record JAVKPL010005815.1, on the reverse strand, counting down.
TTATCACAATGACAAAATCCAATCAGCTTACTTTTCAACAAGGGAGCATTTAAGGTTTTTATTCACATATGCAACCTAGGTCTTTATGGTGCGCTAAAAACAAGAACCAAAGCAAGGTGTCCACAAGTTTTCTTCGAGTACACAGGTGCAACAACATACATGCATAATTTTCCCAAGTCCTCTTTGCTTAATCAATACTATATGCAAGTACAATGCCACCCACTCTTGTACGGCTGATGCAGCAAAAGATAAAAAAAACAAACTGACTTTGTAACACAACCAAGCAGGCCGACAAAAGTGGAAATCAAAAGCAAACAGAACCAGCCTTACACACATGAAGACAGCCACGCACCAATCAGGGAAAAAGGGGAAAAGACAAGAGCTTGAGCTTATCTCCTAGGCTGCACCCTGTGGTATTTCAACCGAGCAAAAAGGGCAGTCCCCCCAAGTTCCCTTAACTCCAAAAGTCCGAATCCTATTAAATGTAAGGGGAGGAGGCTCAAGTTCGGCTGATTCAAGAACAAGCAAGGAAAATAAAGACATACATGATCAGGCCAAACGAACAGAAAGGAGACAAAAGGGAGATGAACGTCCTACCTCCTTGCTAGACGAGTTTAGCTACATCAAGGCACCGATACACAGCTCTTAGATGATGGCTGCTTCGGCTGGAAGGAGAAGAGAAAGATGTGTTGAACTTAGCTCACACTCTCCAGGTGTTGACTTCGGTTGAGCAGAAGCAGAAAGTGAGAAGAGGAGTTGGAAGATGGTGTTTCTCTTAAGGGACTCACGGCTTTGAAGAATAGGTAGGAAGAGGGAGCACACAATTCTTTGCCTCTCCTCTAGATGTCTACGGTTGTGAAGGAGAGTACAAGGATGGCTGTGTTATGTCTTCTCCTCAAACTCTTGGTCGAGACAAAGAAAGGTGCAGGTTGCTTTCCTGGCTGTTAGACACACAAGAGAGGATAGGAGTGTGTTTGGAGTTGTTGATTTCTCTCAATGATGTCCATAGTTCAGGGGAAGAAGGAGGAATACAACTTCTCTCTAGTCTTCTTAATAATCACTTACGGTTAGGGAATGAGAGAAGGAGTTGGTTTCTGTTTGGCAAATTAATTTTAGCCTATATTGTCTATTCATTCAGCGCAAGGGAATGGAAGAGAATGGGAACTTGAAAGGCTGTTATAAAGACTAACGCAAGTCAGAAGATGAGCTTGAGTCTCCTCTCTTTGGAGCACGCAAAGGGAAGGAGTTGGGAGGGTTTATGCTCCAATGGGATCACATGCAAACTGGACACATCTTTCTCAATGGTTGCATGTTTAGAAAGCTGAAAGCACAAGGTTACTCTTCACAAGTGATCAGAAATTTCACTTGCTCAGGCGCACAAAGAAGAGAAAAGGCTAAGTGATTTCTGCCTAATCAACTATCATGCAAATCTGACCTCTCTCCTTCCATAGGCTGCATGATGACAAGGCTGTCTAAAGTCTCCTAATGACACAAGCCACCAGTCTGCTCACTGCCCATTTCAGCGCTGAACAAGGGACAAGCATGTGACATAATTTATGTGCAAGTGTGATAGGTGAGCTGCAATAGCAAAAGAACTTAAGCCAAAGTCTACTCATGCGCACAAGGCTGGAGGGGTTTGATGGTGATAGATGAGAGTAGCTTTGGTTAAACATGCAGTAACTTTTTCTTCTCACAGGCTACAAGGAGGGCAGGGCTGACTGACTTTGTACAAGGGTACAAGCAATCAGATTTCCCTCTATCCAATGCACCATGCGCAAGAAGGGATAAGGAGTCATGTGAAGAAAGTGCCTTGGGTGGATACATATAGAAGGAAACACACTCAAGGGTCCTACGGTTGGTACAAAGTGGCGGTCATGATGTGCAACAAAGGCTGAGATTTGTTTGGGGATTAAACACACAAATTAGAATTTGTGTACAGCCCAAAAGCGCATGAAGGAGGGGTTATGATAAGGGAATTTTGGGTTGTTTAATGTCATGGGTTCTTGGGCCCAAGTCCTAAATAGAAAATGGGTTCAAAACATAGGTCCAATTGTTTTCTTATTTAGGAATTAATCCAAACCTTCTAATTTTTATGTACCTCTAATTATTTACTAAGGATTTACTCCTTACTTAAAATTAATGGCATACTTTTAAATGAGTACTCGTATAATTCTAAATAACATTATGCTTCCTATATGTTATAATCAAATTATTCCTATAACTAAAATTTCACATGCATAAAATAGGTACTTATCTTCCATGGTAATACCAACAAATCCCTAAATTAAATTTTAATTCCGTTCTAGAGCAAACATATATATATATATATAATCCGCATATACGTATTCTACCCCATTCCTAATTGCAATTTTAATAGGTTCGTAATTAGACAGGATGTTACACTCTCCCCAACTTGTTTTGAAGTTTGTCCCCAAACTTCGCCTTACCATTCCATAACGCTTATCACCATTACACCACTCCATACAGTTCAATTGTAACATCCCGCATAATTAGTAAAATACATAAGTACTATATGTTATAGATGTATGTGTAGAATTCGGATTTACGGTGTAGGTTTGATGGCATGCGAATTGTTTGATCTTTATCCTTGGATGAATCTAAGGTAAGTATTTAAATTAAATCATAGGAGGGTGCATATGTAGGCATGTGAAATTTATTAGAATCTTATGAGTAATTTGATTGTGTGGATAAGGCTTTAGTGTTTATTGGACTTTGGAAGTAGGCTAGTGTGTGTGTGGACTTGTCACTTTTGGACTTGTGTGGTTGGGTCCTTTGTGGGTGTTGGCCGATGGCCCAAGGAGGCTTTTGGATCAAGCTAGTTCAGCCCAAGGTTGTGTCCACCCTTATCTCCCTAAGCCTTGTCCAACAAGGTTGTTTGTGTACCAAGGAACCTTCACATGGCTTGATGTATTTTTCCCCCTCATCCTTGCGCAAAAAGAGAGTAGATAAGACTTTGTAAATCTGCCAACTTTCCTCTTGTTTGACCGCCACATCACCTTAGCTTGTGCAACCTTTGATTTCAACTTCATTGCATGGAGGACACATGTACTCCTTAGCACTATTTTGGGCTGCATCCTTCTTCATTTTAGGCGCACATGGAGGTGTCATGGAGCAGATTTTATGACACAAAATCTGCATTGAGTGTTGACTTGGAGAACCACCTTACACCTTCCATCATGAGGCTGAAATGTGCAGATTTTTGCATGCTTTTGGCAGTCCATCATGAGCCAAATCTGCCCCTTGCTTCCACATGCAACCAAAGAAGGATTTTGGGCTGCATCTCCATCATCATATGCGCACAAGGACAGCTCCAAATCAGAGTTTAGGCTGCCACAAATCTGTGCTCATGATGACACCCCCTCCACTCCACCTTGTGCGCATGGTTTAGTCAATTGTGTGAAAAATTTCTGACTTAGGTAGCACAATCAGATCTGAACCTCTCCTCTCCACATCCTTGCATGTGCATAGTGTATACTAGAAGCAACCCTTTGCTTGTTCAAACCAAGTGTGCAGTCCCATCCTCACAAGTAATCAGATTTGTTATCATTTCAACCTCTCCTCTCTTTTCCTTTAAGTATGCGCACAAGGAAGGGCTGGCCTCATGTTACTAGTGCAGCCAACCTTCCTTCCTCATCTCCTCACTCTCTAGCCGTGATAGCATGAGCATTTGGAGCAAGAAACACTAAACCAACTTCATCCTTCTTCCCTCACACCCTTAAAGCCGTGACTGTACCCCCAAGCAAGTGTAAGTTTTTCTCCTCACTTTCCCTCACTGTCCAGCCTTGCTACTCAACCTTGGAAGCTGTCCAAGTTTGTTTCCCCTCACCATTGTGTGCGCATAGATCATCTCTAGGAAGGGTGGACTTGTTGTGTAGTAAAGCTAGAAGGTGTGGTGTGTGAGCAAGAAGTGTGTACTACAAGAGGTAAGCCTAGAACTTAGACCTCTTTCATGGTGTAATCATGTGTGTTCTTGAATGTCCCTTTGAATATGTTTTGTTTTGGAGTCTTGAATTAGTATGGTTAAAGTATAAGGATGGAGCTATTTTATGAGGATTTGTATGCATGAAAGTCTCATGGTTATGCTTAAGTTTATGCCACTGTTTATGTATGAATATGCCACTGTTTTGAGGAGAAATATGCCACTGTTTAAGTATGAATGTGCCACTGTTTTGAAGCTAAGAATGTCACTGTTTCAGTTTTACAAGAGCACCATCTTGATGCCACTGTTTTGTATGAAAGTGCCACTGTTTTGAGAATGCATATGCCACTGTTTCGGTTGGACAAGCTCACCATTTTGATGCCACTGTTTCTGCACACAATGCCACTGTTTTAGTGCCTCACATGCCACTGTTTCTGCACAAAAATGCTCACTGTTTTAGTGCATAATGTGCCACTGTTTCTGCATAAAATGCTCACTGTTTTAATGTCCAAAAACCATGATTTATGCCACTGTTTTAATGCTCAAAAATGTACCATTCATGCCACTGTTTTGATGCATAAATATCACCACTAATGTCACTGTTTTGAATGTTCAAAAATGTACCATTCATGCCACTGTTTTGATGCATAAATATCACCACTAATGTCACTGTTTTGAATGTTCAAATGTACCATTCATGCCACTGTTTTAATGTTCACAAATCACTACTTATGCCACTGTTTTGATGTTCAAATGCCACTATTTATGTCACTGTTTTAACATTCAAATGCCACTGTTTCTGCCACTGTCTAATGCCACTGTTCTGCCACTGTTTTGAGGTCCAAGATGCCACTGTTTCTGTTTTAAAACGTTCACTGTTCTGCTGTAAGGTGCTACTGTTTTTCTGCTGTAAAACGTCACTGTTTCTGTCCACTATTTTTAAGTAAAACGTCACTGTTTCTGTCCACTGTTTTTAAGGAAAACGTCAATGATTTCTGCTCACTGTTTTAAGGAACAAACGTCACTGTTTTCTGCTGTAAATTGCTGCTGTATGCTCACTGTTTTTCTGCTGTAAAACACTGTTGTATGCTCACTATTTTCCACTGTAAAACACTGCTGTATGCTCACTGTTTTTCTGCTGTAAAACACTGCTGTATGCTCACTGTTTTCCACTGTAAAACACTGCTGTATGCTCACTGTTTCTGCTGTAAATCGCCGCTGTAAATGATTGATTGTAATTGATTTAGGTGCGCTTAAGAAGTGAGATACTTCGCTGCTGTTTGGTATTATTTAAGGCACGCAAAGGTAAGTGTCAGGCGATATTACCTAATGTGACTATTGACTACTGGTATAAAATTGTGACATGATGCTCCATATTCCGTAAAAGTATTATGTTCCGTATGATGAAAGGAAACTGCCAAAAATGTGCCGTGATGGCTATATGATTATGAGGTAAAGACGTTATGTGGCAGCATAACGCATATGAAAAGTATATGTGCCGTGATGGCTATATGAAAGGTATATAAGCATGCACCTTACATCATACCGCATTTTTACGCTTTGTGTGTGAAAGCATAGCATGACATGCATGTATCAAGATCATATAGGTCTTTTTAGAATAGTTATGTACAGGACCATGTGTTTGAGCAAGCATCATATAGGCATCCCCAAGGTACCGGGGTATGGGACACTTGGCATCAGTCCGCATAGGCCCACAGTTGGAATCCACATGGAGCTCAGGTGCCAAGGGATATTTTGATTCCACTGTGAAGTGCGCGCACGACGGTGCTAAAAGCGCAAAGGAAAGGAGTTATATACGCAATATATGAATATGATGAAAAGGAAAGGCGTTATATGCGCAATATATATGAATATGATGAAAAGGAAAAAGGAAAAGGAACAAGGATATGTTGAAGTGACTGTTTATGATTTTGTGCCTAGTTAATACTGTTATATTACTGGTTTTGTTGCCATACTACTGGGATTATTCTCACCCCTTCGGGGCTGCTATTTTTCCAAAATGGCAGGAGGACGTAAAAGCATTTGAAGGAGTGATGTTTTGCTGTTGCTTGCTGATGCATGGATTGTCACTGTTGCTGTTTGATTGATTGGATGACTGTAATGTTTAATGTTTTGGTACTCTTGGATGACTGTAGACTTTATCATCTCTATTTTACCTTGAACTTTTATGAACAGCGGCTATTTTGGAAAACGTTTGTGAAAGGAATTTTTGAAAGACTTAAGTGCTGAAATTTTTGCAGTGCACCTTACGGGTGGTGTTTTTATGAGCAAACGAGCTCCGATTTACTATTATTTTATATGCACGCGAAGCCCTCAACGTGCTCTTTCTAAGTCACTTGAAATTTTTTTTTCGTCCAAACAGAAGTGATAAGCACTGTAGAAATGTCTTACGGACTTGTACTTAGAAAAAGAATCTTTGTT
>JAVKPL010005814.1:0-24747 GCA_032173675.1 Gastrolobium villosum | reverse complement strand
GTCCGGTACATACGATGCAATAATAACGGATGATAGCGATTTGATCGGATAAAATTTTAATAGAACACTTCGTAATTTTAAAATACTTAATTACAGTTAAGATGAGGATTTAGTGGCAGAGTTAGTGAAAATCTAAAATTCGGAATCAAAATACATAAGAAAAAAAGTAAAACGGTACATTGTCAAATATGTAATCCTAGGAAATTAATGTGAGTAAGAGGTCTTGAGAAAACTAACCTTGAAGATGGATTCATAATGAAAAAAATTGAGTGATTAGCCAAGTTTCTGAAAATGTGATGAATAATGTATTTACCAGATAAAATTCAAGCGGTACAATTGCACCAAAAAGTGTGCCGAATGAATTTTGAGCTCGAGATTTGGAAATAAATTGGAAATGATACGTCAGACTAAGAATTATGATTTCAAATGAAAATTGATAAAAATTAGGGTTTTTGGGGAAGCGTACCCACAGTTGTAAGGGTAGGGTTACTAATTTATCAGAATCAGAGAAGAATTAGAGGAAGAAAAGGGTTAGAGGTAGAGAGAGAAGAATTTGTAGAGGGAAGTTTCATTCAAAATATGCATATCTCATTCATACGATACTAACGTCCTTATAGTGCCCTATTCATATTGGGCCCTCCTACAATTATAAACCATTGTCTCTTATTACAACATGTGAATTAAAGCATTTCTATTACCATTCCACAGTCCAATGATACATCAACTAGTCTCATAGTCCTCCAAGTAGTGGGGCTTCTTGCGGATCCGTTTATTTGGGCCCAATTCATTAGAAAGGTCTGTTACATCCCCATTCAGTTCAAGTGAATCCTTGTCCTCAAGGATAAGTGGCGGTCCAATCAAATCAGTGCAACTGGTCTTAATATCTGTGAAAGGTGGATCAGATGAGTATGTGGGAAGTAGCTGGCCCTCATTAAAGACAGGCGCGTCTGCAGCAGGTATAGCTGGCACATGCATTGGTTGTTGGTTAACCAAGGGAGGCTGAAAAGTCTTTGGGTAAACACAACCCATTAACTCCCTGTTCAGAAGCTCCTCGTTTGTATCAGATTGCTTGGGTTCCTCATATAATTCTTCCCCTCCTATTAGAGTCTTGACCCCCATTAAGTCATCTTTTTGTCCTAGTTTTCCCTGGCCACCTTCCTTGGGATTGAACCCTGATGCAGTTTTCGTGTGAGGTTGTGGTCCCTAATTCAAAACTAAATCCTCATCTTCCTGGGGGTAAGTCGTGCCATTGCACGAGAACTTGTGCTACCCTCGTCCCTTTGCGCCATACTTCTTAATTCCCCACAATTGTTGCTGGCGTATGTGCCATTGGATTATTGCATGGAGCGTGTAGTAGATCATGGATCTGGTACTGACGATCCGATTTGAAGGGTCTCAACAAGGATACGTGGAACACTAAGTGGATGCGAGCCAAAGGTGGAAGCTTTAGGCGGTAAGCCATCGGACCAACCCGTTCCAGCACTTCAAAGGGCCCAAAAAAGAGCAGCGCGAGCTTCTGAGACGATCTTCGTTGAACTGACAGCTGATGATAAGGCTGCAGACGAAGTAAAACTTGCTCCCCAACGGTAAAAATATTGTCTTTACGTTTCTTGTTAGCTTGATGTTTCATTTGAGTTTGAGCTCTCACCAAGTTTTCTTTCACGGTGGCGAGGATGGAAGCTCGAGAGGCTAAGGTGTTGTCCACAACCTCGTTTGAGGAGGAACCCAGGGTTTAGACCAGTAGATTTGGGAGGTGGCCGGCCATAATCTGGTACAGAGTCATGCCGGTTGAACTGTTAAAAGTCATTTTTGATGGTTGTAACACCCCGTGTATACCCGATTTGTTAACATGTCATCGTATTAAGCCACGCTTAATTAAAAATGTTGAATATCTTTTTCTTTTCAATTATGACGTCATTATCATTACCAAGTTGAATTACCTAATTCATTTCCAAAACATTGCCTGTATGTAAATTGCAATTAGACAACTAGCTATACTGAATAACCTCATATCATAAATAAGTGTGTATCTAAGTCACGGATCTACAACACGTAGTCCGGACAATATCCTGATACAATAATTCAAATCAAATCTAAAAGCATAAAGTCAAGTCAATGTGGCATGGATAATCCCCATGCTCACCAAATAAGGCAAATAGCAGTCTCAACTCAAATAAACATAAAATGAAGCTTACAACAAAATAGCAACAGACATATCCAGCATCCAAGTATATCATCATATCATCAGCTAAGCTCCGGCCTCCTACCGCTAGAGTAGTCAAACCCAGCATTACCTGAACCTGAAATGGTGCCCCAAACGTGGGGTCAGATCTCTAAAAGAAATCTCAGTAAGACAAGGGGTCCTGAAGGATCTTACACCCCAAGCTCACTTACATATGCAATATAAGTTATAAAAATAGTTCAGCAATATAAGTTCCAAAACCAATGCAGTGCAACAGATATTCATGCCATGTGTGTTATAACAATTCTACAGGCCAAAAAGGTGTAGGAATATGTTACGAACCTTGAGGTCACCACCCCAAAAGCTAGCTCAAAGGGTGGGAGTGCTCAAGGCTTTATAAACCCCACATTAGTTGTATTGGCAACCAATGTGGGACTTGTAACATTGCCACCCCCATTAAGGGCCGACGTCCACGGCGGCTTTCACTCTATCGACACTGACCCGACGGTAGCCCTTTCCCCCCTTTGGGGCGGCTTCACTCACCTATCAGTATTCAGTGCCCAAAGACACCTTAATCCAGCCTATAGGTAGCCCTTTCCGTAACCTCAACTCTCAATGAAAGCACCAATTGTTACGAACCTTGAGGTCACCACCCCAAAAGCTAGCTCAAAGGGTGGGAGTGCTCAAGGCTTTATAAACCCCACATTAGTTGTATTGGCAACCAATGTGGGACTTGTAACAGAATACGTCTATTACCCACACATTACGCTCCCATGACGTACCTGCCCATAGGATCACATCCCGTCTAGGTGAACACCACATGCATATCATAAAGGCACTCGCATATAACCGCTCAATAGCATTTCATAAATCAATACATGAAAACAACATCATGCATATAAACCATCCCCCATGGGACATGATGGAACCAAAAATGGCTAAACCGAGGACACGAAAGCTTACCTTGCAAGCTAACAATCCAAGCCAAGAGTCTAATCAGCTCAAAGTCCAAACACAGTAGAATCACAATCTGTTCTGGACAGGCAATCATATCAACAACCAAAACCATAAGCATATAACATAAAGATAACGCTTCCCTTTTACGTTTTACGTCTTTAGGCTTTCTACAAAGCCACAAGCCCTTAATCACTTAGATTCTGACTTATGTTAATTATTACAGAAGTTCAACTTCATCAATATAGGGTCCACAAACCCAAAACTCAGTTCTGTATGAACAGTACATTTACTGTCCTCGAAAACCAAGAATACTCGGATATATGTCGGGGCCATATCCGGATATCCATATTCGGATATCAGAAGTCCCCATATCCGGATATCCATATCCGGATATTCGCGACAAAATGCAGTTTCTGCATTTCGCAAGATATCATTCCCAAGGTTCCATTTTTAACAATTCTAAACTTTAAAGCATGCATCTTTAAGCCCATTTAGGTTCATATATTGGTTGGTTAATTAAACAACTCATTAAACATGCCAAGACTCCACTTTAAACCCTTAAAAACTCATGATCAAGTGTGGTGAAGTTTACCCAAGCTTAAAACAGAACAACAATGACTATTGGAGCTCACACAACAATTCCTCAGACTTCACAAGGCTACGAAAATGAGTAGCAAGATTGGCCCTTTCTTCGAAAAGTTCAACACTTTGAGCTCCAACAACCAAGATAAGGGCTCCAACACCATAACCCAAGAACGCAGCCCTCACACACACTCACCACAGCCTCCAACACTGAGAAATGGTGCTCCTCTCACACTCACAATGATCCCTCTCACTCACACAAGGTAATTTTGTGAAGAGAAAAGGAAGAAAAGTAGTCTCTTTGGTGAGTTCACAAACAAGGAAGAAGATGGCAGTAAGGAGAGCTCAAGCACCAGCAAAAGAGGCACGTAGGGTTGTAATTCCTGACCTAGGATCATGTGTCACTCCTATATATAGCCTCATTAAATTTTAAACACACAGTATTAATGCTAATTGCTACGCTAGGCATTTTAATCCCAAACTCAGGATTATGAACCTACTCATTTTTCTAAGATTTGTCATATTTTTATTTTATTTTTCGCAGCACCTTTCCGGTAACATAGCCAGTATCAGTTCTGGCACCAGTTCTCATTATTTGGACTTGAAACTTGTTTTACAAGTCCCACATATTATTCTAGGAGTATTCATGCACTTAGGATGATTTTTCGGGATACTTCATCGGTACGCATTTATACCGTGGAGCATAACCGGTATCTGCACTTTTCGTCCGAAAAGCGACTTTCAACATTATTATTCACTTACCATAATTATTTAAGCCTTCTCACTGTTATTAAGGTCAATTATGGAATTATTTCCTAATTCTCGTATTTATTTAATTAATTTCCTTAATTAACAGTGCAGGTTCTTACAATGGTACTCTGCCCAAGCCAAATATTTGGACCAAGAAGATGGATTATCAAAGGTAAAAGCCCTTAAAAATTGTTCCACACATCTGTTTACCCTTTTCGTTTGACCATCGGACTGAGTATGGTAAGCCGAACTGAACCGTAATGTGGTCCCTTGCAGACGAAAGAGGGTGGTCCAAAAATGGCTTAAAAATAAAGGGTCTTGGTCGGAGATGATGGATCGAGGAATGCCATGGAGTTTCCAACCGAATCCCAAAACACCTGTGCGATCTTTGCCGCGGTATAACATGGTGGAAGGGCTACAAAGTGGGCACCTTTGGGAAATCTATCCACAATGACAAGGATTACTAAAGATCCATGAGACAATGGCAGGTGAGTAATGAAATCCATACTCAAGTCTGTCCAATTCTCTTCTGGTGGTTTGATGGGTGTTAAAAGCCCGAAGGGTGAGTGATTGGGGGGTTTTATCTTTTGACTAATTTCACGGTTTGCCACATACTCACGAATGGTCTTCCTCATTCTTTTCCATGTAAAGTTGTTCGCAATGCGCTGCAGAGTACCGGTGAAGCCAGAGTGACCCCCTTGGATGGAGGTGTACAAATCATATAATAAGTGGGGAATGATGATGGAATTCATGGGGAGGACAATGTGGCTGCGGAAGAATAGCAATCAGTCTTTTATTCTCCATTCAGGCCATTTGGCCGGCTTAGTCTTTAAATCTTGTAATATGTTCTTACAGTAGGAATCTTGTTGTAATTCCTGTAGTAGTAGGGCTTTGTAATCACTAATGGGACCACTCATAGCAGAAAAATGGGGCTTTGTATTGTCGAAAGGCCCTTCAGGGTGCCTGGACAAGGCGTCTGCCACAACGTTAGTTTTACCAGATTTGTATGTGATAGAGTAATTGAAGCCCAAGAGCTTTGACAAAAATTCCTGTTTCTCCGGGGTTTGAACAACCTGATTGATGAGGTTGTGCAAGCTCTTGTGATATGTCCGGATGGTAAAGGGTACCCCCAATAGGTACTGTCTCCATTTAGCCACTGCGGACGTAATATTGAACATTTCACGAATGTACATAGACTTAGTGCGCATAGTGGGAACCAACTTCCTGCTATAGAAAGCAATAAGATGATTATTTTGAAGCAAAATCGCACCTACTCCGATATTTGAAGCATTTGTTTCCACCACAAACGGTTCGTTGAAATTTGGCAAAGCCAAAATAGGTGCTTCTGTTAACGATTTTTTAAGCTTAGAGAATGCCTCTTTAGCAGCTGGGAACTAGCTAAAACCTTCCTTTGTCAAGAGGTCAGTCAATGGGGCTGCAATAGAAGCATAATGGCGTATGAACCGACGATAGTAGCCAGAGAGACCCAGGAAGGCTCTGACTTGAGTAGCTGAGGTCGGAATAGGCCGTTCTAAGATAGCTTTGGAATTACTAGGATTTGGTGCCACCCCTTCACCTAAAATAATATGGCCCAAAAATTGTATGGATGGTTGAGCAAAAAGGCATTTGGACAACTTGGCAAACAGTGTATGAGCCCGTAACGTGTGGAGCACATGGTGTAAATGGCTAATATGGTCCTGGAGACATGAATTATACACCAAAATATCATCAAAGAAAATTACTACAAATCGACGCAAAAATTCAGAAAAGACCTGATTCATGGTGGCCTGGAATGTAGATGGGGCATTAGACATCCCAAATGGCCTGACCAAAAACTCATAGTGGACTTGGTGTGTCCTAAAAGCAGTTTTGTGTATATCTGGTGAATGCATCCTGATCTGATGGTAACCAGATCGGAGGTCCAGCTTAGTAAACATTGTTACCCTATGTAACTCATCCATTAGTTCATCAATAGTAGGGTTTGAGAATTTATCCTATACCGTGACAACATTTAAGGCTCGATAATCCACACAGAAATGCCATGTTCCATCTTTCTTCTTGACCAGGAGTTCTGGAGAGCTGAAAGATGAATGTCTAGGAAGAATCGCCCCATTTTGTAACATTTCGTAGACCAGTTTCTCTATTTCATTCTTTGGGAAGTGTGGGTATCTGTATGGACGGACCTGGTCAGGTTTGGCCTCAGGGATTAATTGTATGTGATGGTTATTGGGTCGATCTGGAGGTAGGGAAGTAGGAGTTGCAAAAACATCTTGGTATTGGTCTAATAGATTCTATACATCTGGGTTGTACTCACTAGGCTTCTGTGTTGGTAGGACAGATGTCGGTGGTGTAGTTATCGCAGATAAGCACATAATACACGACTCTAAAGATTTCTGAGCCATTAATTTGTGCAATTGGGATTAAGTAATTAGGCTTGCTGCAATATGTTGCTCTCCTTAAAGAATGACATGTACCCCTTGGTATAAGAACTCCATTGTCAACTTTTTATAATCAGTCACAATAGGTCCCAAGGTTGCTAACCATTGAACACCGAGTACCAAATCTGCCCCTTGCGATTCCAATACAAATAGGTCCATTGAAAACCGATGGCCTTGAATGTCTAAAGGAACCGATTGACACCTGGCTGAACACTTAAGTGAGTCACTGTTCCCCACCTGACATTAAATGGCGAAATATATAACAGGGTAAGGTGTAAGTGAGTAGCTACTCTAGAAGTGATGAAATTGTGTGTGCCGCCACCATCAATTAGGATTTGGACTGATTGACCCAATATAGTACCTAATAATCCGAATGATTTTGAGGAATAAGTGCCAAATAAAGCATTAAAACTGATTTTGGGAACCTCTTCAGTCTCTTCTGTGTGTATGACAAATTCAGGGATTGGATTACTAATATCAGGGGGTTCATCCTCCTCGGTTCCTTCTAAATACAACAATGAAGCTCGTGCCTTGCATTTGTGGCCATAAACAAATTCCTCATCACAATTGAAGCAAATACCCTTATCGAGTTTAACTTGCATCTCTGCCTGACTTAAACGACAAATAGGAATAGCTGGGATGAGTTTGGTGGGATTGGAATTTGTGAAGGTTATGGATTTGGTTTGGGATGATGAAGGAAGTTGGGAGACCGGTGGTGTGGAAAATGACTGTTTAGCCATCCAAGGATGCGTGGGTTTTTCATCACCAAGCTGGTCTTTAAAAACTTTAGCTAGAGCTAATGCTTCATGCCAATCACCAGGACGTTGAGTTAGGACCGAACGGCGAATGCGAGGTTTGAGTCCTGACTAGGAACTTTGCTGGCTGATGCCTCAAAAGCTGATTAGTAATCAGCTACAGAACCCTGTTGCTGCAGTTTAGCAAGGGCATCGATGGGCTCATCGAAATCAGAAGGCCCAAATCGCCTATGTAACTCCGTGACAAATGCAGACCAAGTTGGTAGTAACCCTTCATCACTAAGTTCGCTAAACCAACAAGCTTCAGGGTCATCTAAATGGAATGCGACAATCAATAAACTTTCCTCTTCACCAATTCTATAATATTGGCAGTATTTATCCACAGCAAACAACCATGAAGTCGGATCACCAAAATTAAATCGTGGAAAAGTGAGTTTAAAGGGGCAAGAAGTACCCATGTCTGTACTATTTGTGTGAGATTTTGAACCTGGGCCAGATCCCAGAATTCCTGTGTGCGTGCCATGATTCTGGCCATTGAGTATCCGCTACAATGACTGCTGGATTTGTGCATGAGACTCTTGTAGGTGGGCATTAGACTCTTGTAGTCCTAGGTGTTACTGCTCACGAACCAATTCTGCAGATCGTAGCTATTGTTCCAATAGGTCTAATCGATGGTTTTGTTGTTCCAAATCATCTGGCCGTTGTGTTAAATCTCTCATCCGTGTATTGTCCGCCATGAGCAAGGAGGAAAAGTAAGCAGCGAGAGCACCAAAATGTAAAGGTAGGGTTACTGATTTATCAGAATCAGAGAAGAATTAGAGGAAGAGAAGGGTTAGAGGTAGAGAGAGAAGAATTTGTAGAGAGAAGTTTCATTCAAAATATCCATATCTCATTCATATGATACTAACGTCCTTATAGTGCCCTATTCATTGGGCCCTCCTACAATTATAAACCATTGTCTCTTATTACAACATGTGAATTAAAGTACTTCTATTACCATTCCACGGTCCAACGATACATCAACTAGTCTCATAATCCTCCAAGTAGTGGGGCTTCTTGCGGATCCATTTATTTGGGCACAATTCATTAGAAAGGTTCGTTACAATAGTGCACATAATAGGTTAAAACTATGATTTCACCGAAAAATCGAAAAACTATGGATTCATCTGCTCAAAGGAAATTAAATGAGATGGTAAATGTTAAAATTTGGAGTTTCTAAATAGTCTGGAATTAATTCGCGTTTAGTGGTTTAAGCGGGAGATTTGAATTAATTTGAATCGCACAAGGTGGTAATGGGACTCACCCCACTTAAGTGGATTTAAGCCACATATGCCCAAGGGAAAAAAAAATTTGGTGTTACAGATGCACTGTAAATACGGTGCATCTTTCATTCATATTTTGACACATATCTTAATTTTGTTAAATCAATAATAAATGATTTATTTTAAAATTAGGAAAGAAAGTGATTTGATATAAAGTAAGACACATGTCACAATATGAATGGAAAATGCACCGAATTTTTGGTGCATCCGTAGTACCAAAGATATTCTCGTGCCCAAGGCACTAGTTACTCTCTTCTCTCTCCTCGCACACCTCCAAACTCGCGGCCATGGAAATAGGATGGGAAGAAATTTTGCAAGCTTTGTTCTTGATGATTTAGCCACCAAAATCAAACTTCCACCACATGAAACTTCAAGTAAACAACCATCCAAATCCAACCATGCTACTCTCAAGCCTTGAACCCCCCTAGTTTGAGAGAAATTTGACACCCATTGCCATGAATTTGTGAGGAAAGCTTAGTGTTCTTGGAGTTGTTTAATCAACCATTGCTTGGGTATTGAGTGGAGGAGTCTTAGGCCTTAATCCTTGGTAAGTTTTGTAACATCCTGAGCACTGAAGAGGGCGGGGAGTGATTGCTAGTGCGCAAGGGCATGGTGTGGACAAGGAGCGGCTCTTGGCAGGCTTCCAGCGGCGGGAGTATATGAATGAATCGAATCAACACCTAAAAGAGATGGATTCTAGAGACTGTGCTGGTATGGGATGGTACAGTTGGAAATAGCTTATAAGAATTAATTTGTACTATCTATACTAACAAGATGCATTTACTTTTCGGTAACCCGGAACGGAAGAACTCCATAGTCAAGCGTGCTTGACTTGTAGTAATTCTGGGATGGGCGACCACATGGGAAGTTTTCCTGGGAAGAGTGCGAGTGAGGACAAAGCAGGCTTAAAAGTCTTGTGTTGGTGTGTGGGGATAGTCATTGATGCTTGCAAGTGGCCAGGAGTTACAAGTGGTATCAGAGCAAGACCTATCTTCTAGTACAGTGTGGTTCGAGGACGAACCAGGCGGAAGCTGGTTGGCATGTAACATCCCGAGCGCTGACGAGGGCGGGGAGTGATCGCCGGTGCTCAAGGACATGGTGTGCAAGGGCACAGACAAGGAGCGGCTCATGGCAGATTTCCAGCGGAGAAGGTACATGAATGAATTGAATCAATACCCGGAAGAGAGGGATTCCAGAGACTATGCTGGTATGGGACGGTATAGTTGGGTATAGCTTATAAGAATTAATTGGTACTAACTCTACTAACAAGATGCATCTACTTTTTGGTAGCTCGGAACGGAAGAACTCCACAGTTAACTGTGCTTGACTTGTAGTAATTCTGGGATGAGTGACCTATTGGGAAGTTTTCCCAGGAAGTGTGCGAGTGAGGACAAAGCATGCTGTAAATTATGTTGATGTGGCATTATCATATGTATCAACTTTGAGTGCGTAGCATCCATATGATCTTCTTGATTCTACATATGGCTGATTGATGTTAGTGGTTGAAATATAAGGTGATAAATGGAGAATTAAATTGCTAATTTATTGGTTTCCTTGAATAATGAATTAAATAAAAAAGGGAGAATAACTGATAAGCACTTGAGACTTGGATGTCTACTTAAGGAAAAGTAAATACTTTAACTTTGGGGTATTTTGTTAGCTCTAAATTTTAACTGATTTAGCAATACATTTCCTATGCTATTAGGTTGTGTATAGTTTCAAATGCAAGTGAAAGGTAGACCATATTGTAAGGAATAGGCCTACAATGGTGTTTAGTTAATTGTAGGGAATGTTTGTGATTTTGCTGACAAACTTTATATTACAAAAAAGAAAAGAAAAAGCCATGTGCACATATGTTAAAGTGAGAAAGATTTGGACCGTGGATGAAGTGGAAGATCTAATGGACAAAATGCTTGAAGCTTTTGGGAGTTTTAGTTAGCTTTAATTAGGATTTTCAAATTTCATTTACAGAGACACTTCATATAGACTTTTAGCTTCCAGTCTTTAGCAAGTTCATTTTCAGTTCTTGATTTTGAGTTTTTCTGACTCTATAAGTACATGTAAGTTTCTTCTCTTGGAGAAAACCAAGATTAGCTGATTTTGTAACAGCTTATTATGTACCGATATTGTTAACATTGATTATGATATTAAGCGCAGTTACAATCACAACAGTTTATTTAAATATACGAGTAAACTTTTTCCTTTTCATTACGTAAGAGTTTTAAAAATAATAATAAAACGTAATGGTAAAAGTTGTGATCATAACTAAAATCTAAACACTGAATGAATAAAATAAATGCCTAACTATCATCCAATGCTTATCTTAAGTCACTAAGGGGTTCTCATAAACCCACTTAGCATAAATCTCACTTTTACAATTTTTACACAACTGGACATGGTTCAGTATTTTGGACTCTGTGCGTGATTTAGTGGTCAAAAGCCTATCATATTTATTATGTTACTCTAGAATCAATTACCTTTCCAATAAGGTATCACACGCCCCATAAAGTTCTTATTTCCTTCGGTTATCACCGTTTGAATTGGACAAGCAAAACTGTCAGCCAACCCAAAACATGACATCAAACATACCTTACCATTTATGTGATTCTAAACAAACCACTCAACCAATTTCTCTCAATTTTTTGTACAGTAAACTAGACACCTTAAGCTTTAATTTGACATATCATGAGACTAATTAGACCAAGAATTAAGGGAGAAATAATTTTTGCAAGACAGAGACCCGACAGCCCCCATGTGTAGGGTCATCTGGGAAGTCTCCACTCAAACGCATCTACAGGTCGCTACACAACTCTAATTGCTACCAAACTTTGACAAAACATATTTGACAGCTCAAGCTTCAAAATGATGTATGGCACGTCCCTATTGGATCTCTATGGAGGGAGATATGGTCTCCCAAAGTTAGCCTAAAAACTGCATTTTAGTATAAATTTCGGTGGAACCTCCTTTATTTATTCAACCTATCTCACTTTATCAAAATTGTGTTATTATGCCTCAAGGGTACGTAATAGACAAGGGTGACATTCAAGGACCAACAATGCCTCAGTGCTCTTGCAACCCATAATAATTTACATCATTTTCCTCAATTTAAAATTCATTACATACTTTGTCAAAACTTAAATCATTTCAATCACATTATCCAATTGCATGTATTCTTAACAGTTTGCATATAAATCATAATCTAGAATAGGCCTATTGCCCTTTCATCATATACATACTTTACAATATTACACAAGGTCCATAATCATAATGTTATAATTCTCCAAATGATAAATATAAATACAATGAAATCGCCAAATATAACAAGATACAATATCAACCTAGACTTAGCCAAAATGAAACATGAACAAGGATGACATGATACATAACCATATTGCACTATACAATGTTCATGCTCTAAGTTTAGCCTATGCCTAGTGTGGCCTCAAAACTCAAAATGCTCTCTAACTCCAGGTGCTAATCCTATGGGCCTCTTACCTACAACTCCGGTCTCGCTACAACCACCTGAAATAATGCCCCAAACGCGGGGTGAAATATATGAATATATCTCAGTAACCCAGAGGTTGTGGAGATCACTCCGTCCAATGACTCAATCAGATGTAATGTGAAATAATGAATCATAATAACCAAAATGGGATATAGAAAGGGATTTAGAGAAGTAGAGGGATATACAAGAAAAACATACGATGAAGCTGGAATGGGCATAGCCAAAACCACGCAACATCCAGCCTATTGGCCTCGGCATATAGCCTACGGGCTCTCATCCAAGAATGTGTTCACAGAACATCATCTAAGGCACCCTCCATCCAATACACCTGAGACATTCCTAGAGTGTTCCTCAATGGATAATAGCTCTATGACCCCAAGTCAACTGAAACACCCTCACGGAGACCTATCAAGTGGAAGTCCATAACTCTATAAGGCAAACTATCTACTGGCCAGAGATACATACATATGCATGAGCATTTATAACCACATCATTGACAATCAACCTCCAACCACTTCCCCAATGGGCATGGTGGAGCACACACGAGGATTAACCCCAGTACCAAGGGATTACCTTATTGAAGCTGCAATGCAAGTTACACCTGAACTTGGTCCAGCCAAAAATGCCTACACTACAGGTCATTCCCATATCCATTAGAACCACATAAAACCATACACATGCATTCAAGCGTTCATCAAATTTGACATAAATACTTACCACAACTCTTTTGGTCAAGGGCCAAAGGCAATCCATCAAGCTCATTGCTCAAAGATCACTTCCGTGGGAGGCAACCACAATGGTAACACAAGGATCATCAATTCAATTATAAATCAAGTTGAATTACAAAGCAACACCCCACACCCACACAAAGGTTCAGCCATCAAGGCCCTAAATACATAATCATGTTGTTAATTTTATTACAACATTCCAATAGCTTCCTAAGCTTGCCACAACACCAATTCAAGTCCTTAATTCCATTCCATTACAACTCAACACCATTTTCCTAAACTTCCTCTTCTAGGCCGAAATCATAATCCACACACATCCAATGATTTTGCTTCCAATTCACATGCATCACACCATCACACGACCTATTTAAACTTTATTCAAACCCTCACAACACTCATTACATCAAATTCACACCATCCTTCCTTATTTTAACCTACATGGCCGAATTGTACAAGTATGCATACCAAGGGACATTCAATCCTATTCCACACTTCAAACACATCATACAACCTATAATTAACCAATACTACTACTCTATAACTCAATTATCCAATCACACCACAATCTCAATTCACAAAGTCTTGTTCATGAACACAAAATTTGCCTAAGTTAAATTATTTTTCCTCAATAAATTTTATGAGCTCAATCACCATAAAACATCATTCTAAGACATATTTATCTAATACATAGTCATTTTGAAGTCTCCAACTACCCAAACTCACCAACATATATTCAAATTTCTTACTCATTTTTCAATCATCAACAAAACTCAATGGGATTGGGAATACTTATCACAAAAGGATTCACAAGCCTCCAAGGAGTGATATTCAAGCACCAATTCAACTCAAACCACCATCAATGACCCCAAAAATCTTCAAAAATCGTCACCTTTTTGGACAAGAATCTCTCTCCACAATGATCCCCACTCAAAAATAAGGGTAGCAATGTGTTCCTCTCAAGATTTTACACAAGTTTGGCTTTGGAATCACTCAAATCCATGCCCTAGAAGTCAAGTTATGTTGGTTTGAAGTTTTTAAGCTTAGGAGACTAGTTTGAGTCAATTCAATGCTGGATTTGGAAAAATTCAATTCAGTTCCAAAACACTCAATTTTCGTCAAGTTAGGTACTATAACAGTTAAAAGCATGGATGTGAAAATACATGGGAAAGTCATAAAATTTGAGGTTCCAATGTCTTTTATCTGGTTTTATTTGTTTGTAAGAGATTTGAATATTCTTAAGCCCTTGAAACTAAGTTTATAATTTCAGCAATTGAATTTTTAATAGAAGAACTATACCTTGCAATTCAAGAAATTAGGATAGAATATATAAAAAAACTAATACCAATATTCTTTGAAGAACGATCTCAATCTTTTAGATTTCTATATTACTATAGTGATTGTTTGCACTAGGCATTAGTACAATATAAATTCCTCTGTATACAAAATTCATTTCTAACAAGCATCACACTCAAGACTACATAATCATAGTCCAACATATTGAATGTATAAAATGAAGGGTAAAAAAGGTTTTATGTTTCTAAAAATTGATTTGAAAAAATCCAATGATAGGCTTAGTTGGAGGTTCGGTGAAAAAGTTCTAACATAGATTAATTTCCGAGACAATCTAATCGCAAACATCATGGATTGTGTCATGAGTACTTAAATGTAAGTCCTTTGGAATTGGGCCAAGACGCCAAAATTCTTACCACAATGTTACATTAGGCAAGGGACTTGATCTTGCCCCACTTATTAATTTGTGTTATGTATGGAAAAACCGGCACACTTGATCATGGATAATGTGATGAACAAACATTGGAAACCCAATAAGGTAGGGAGGAGAGGACTTGAGGATTCATATTTATTCTTTGCGAATGATGTGATCCTCTTTGTGGAAGCATATCTTGATTAATTGAGGACCATCATTTATTGTCTCGATCACTTTGCTAGCATATTTGGCCAATGCATTAGCATCTGTAAAATTTGCATATATTTTTCTAAAGTATATTTCCGAGGAGATTGTTGTAGAGATCACTCTAGTCAGTAGCTTCAATAAAGTTAACAATCCAGGGTGTTACTTAGGCTCCTTTATGTGTCATGGTAGAGTTCGTCAAGACCAATTTGCGATCATTTTAGGTGGAGTGAAACAACAACTCCAAGGTTGGAAAACCTAACATTGTTTGTCTCTGGATGGCTGAATTTACACTAGCCAAACGTGTTATCTTAGCTATTCCTAGCTTTCATATGTAGAACAACATTGTTCGTAGTAATTTTCTAAAGAAAGAGTTATTGTTCTCAGGGAACATGTTGAATTTTTTTTTGTATTTTTCTGATATAAGGATTCTTGAATTGAAACTTAATTGTTTTTATAACAAGAAATTTTTGTATAGCTTGTATCAATCATTAAAAACTGATCTAAAAAGTAAAGAAATGGTTTGTCAAGATTAAAGGCTCCTGGGTATATCTCAAATCATGGGTGACAAAAAATCTTTGCATTCTTGCGAAATCGTACATTGTTATAACATCTTTATCTTAATTTCTGAGTTACTACGACAAGTTTAGTTCAAGCTTTCCAGGTTCAACAATAAGATTCAAGAAAGTCTTTTGCCAAAGTTTCTTGATTTTTTATAGAAATTTTATCAGAAAACTCCTCCGATTATTCCTATCCAAAAGGATTCATTTAACACTTAACAAAAGTCCATTTCCCAATTTTCTTTTGTTTAAATACTCAAGTCTAATTCCCATGGAGTTCTTGAGTTAAAAAGATAAAAGTATCAAACGAATGAGATAAAAGAAACAATAACAATGCACATCAAAGAATTTCACCCAATCATTTTGAATACCAGAAAAAGAAAGGATTTAGAAACCCATTTTTAGAAACAACGATTCAGAGATATCAGAAAAAGAAACATGCATTCAGAAATGAAAATCAGAGTTAATTATACAAACCAAAGTACCGATTCCTAAACTAGGGCTAGGATCTTTAAACTTCACTTGCATGCACTCTTGATTCTTCCTTCCGCAGCGTTGTCAGTGCTTGAAATTATAGAATCTTGAAGATTTTCACAAGTATTTTTTATTCAGCTTTCAACATTATCTCTCAACTCTCAGAGTCAAAAAAAAAAAAAAAAAACTTGAAAATTCTAAATCTATAAAACTATATTTTTTACAACCAAAAAAGTATATCTAATAACTAAAAAAATCTAAAAAATTAGTAGCCGTCCTTCAAAGCTTTAATCCAATGGTTCTAAATTGTTCCCTCTTCCAAAAAATTTGATCCACGTGCCTTCTTCCAAAAAATACCTAAAAAAATGAATAATTACAATTATCAGCAAAAATTAAATTAACTTGGGCTTGGTTACTTCCTTTTTTGAATTGAGCCATATTTCATATTCTTTCGGCCCATTTTTCTGTAACTGTCAACCCAAAAAGATATAAAATAATATAAAATAACACAATAATTATATAAATATTAGGGTTTTATAAGAGTTATGTTGTAAGAAAAATGATTGTGTTATGTTATAGAGATTCGTTTTGCGTGCCGAAATTTATTTTTTTTGCTGCGGGCCCCACAAGATGTTGTGTGTGTAGGAAATTTCATAAGGTCATGTTAAATGAGAGATGATAAACCCATAATTTAATGCTAACAAACATGCTCCCTCTCACATTGTGCAATGAAGTTGAGCAACTATAAAGAAGATAAATCCGAGGCAGGATTGGCCAAAAGCGTAAAGATAACCTTGTTGCTGGGGATCTAATGCATTTGCCTAAGCATCTCAATAGGCTAGGAATCATAAATCTGCGACAAAAAAATGAAGCTTTCTTACAAAAGATAGCTTGGCAACTCCTTAATCAATAGGACTAATTATAGGCTCAGGTTTTGATGGGGAAATATGAAATGTGACTTACCAAATAAAGTTATAGAGAATCCTGGTGACTCGGCTCTTTAGCGAGCTCCCTGTCGCATTTGGCCTAGATTGCTGCAAAATCTTGAAGGGGTTGTGACTTGGTTTGCAGGAAGGCTTCCTAATGAATTCTTCAGGTGCAATTTTTGATTATAATGTGTCTTTGAGTGGAAATAAAGGAATGCAGAGCTTCATAATAATGATTATAATAAGGGTTTTATGTTTATTATGTTTTAAGAAAAATGATTGTGTAATGTTATAGAGATTCATTTTGCGTGCCATAATTTTTTTTTTATTTTAAAATGTGTGGGCCCCACAAAATGTTGTGTGTGTAAAAAAGTTTGTTATGTTATGTGGGAAATGTTATACTTACTACCCATTTTTTTTACTACTTCTTATTACCAAATCTTAATCGTTGATTTCCGTCGATCTAACGGTTATAATTTATTGGATCATACTTATTAATTAATTATTAATTTCCAATAAATTATAACCGTTAGATCGACATAAATCAACGGTTAAGATTTGATACTAAGAAGTAGTAAGAAAAGAAGGTAATAAGTATAACCTTCCTCATGTTATGTTAAAGGATAAAATGAAACCTTAAAATAAACCATATTTAGCTCACAAGCATATTATGGAATTTATCTCTCATATCAACATAGTTGTTAATGCCACGAGTTCAGCAATGAAGCTTCATACCGGAGTCTTGGCCTAACCAAGATGAGTGTTGATGGTCCAATCTGTCATCATAACTCATACGGGTCCTATATGGAGAATTGATGCGCAACTGCAATGGTGAGTGGATGAGAGGATTTGTCCATTTTATTGGTAAGTGCATAACAATCGAAGCAGAACTCAACTCGGGGCATTCCTTCGAGGTCTTCGTTTTGCTAGGAGCAATAATTGAATGTCATTCTTGAGAGTGACTCTCTTGAATCCATCTTTAGTGTCAATAGTCACAATGAAAATGGTGATACACACACTTGATCGCGCGAACAGGAGATTGTATGGGGCAACATTGGACTGCTGAACTTAAACATGTCAATCGTGAAGCTAATCTCTGTGCCGATCGTATGGTGAAGTTGGGATACAACTTTTAGAATCAACGAATTAGTCGGAGAGAGCTTGCCGAACTCGAGTATTAGTTGTTTTTTTTTTTTTTTTTTTTGGGTGTAATGCCCTCCCTTTATACACAAAAGTACTAAAACAAATACAAAATATCATTAAATCTA
Organism: Gastrolobium villosum; assembly: GCA_032173675.1. Taxonomy (NCBI): domain Eukaryota; kingdom Viridiplantae; phylum Streptophyta; class Magnoliopsida; order Fabales; family Fabaceae; genus Gastrolobium; species Gastrolobium villosum. Next base: position 6,391 of record JAVKPL010005814.1, on the reverse strand, counting down.
CATTGATCCAATAACAACTTCATTATAAGAAAATGAAGGAATTTTAATTTAGCACAATTTTATTTATTTAAATAAAATAAATTAGAGTAGGTTCAACATAATTATTTAAAAATATAATATATGAAAAACTTGATAGAAAGAACTTTGTCACCCATATGGTCCTACCTGGCTTGAATCGTTTGATAAATAAAATCAAAAAAAAAAAAAAAGTGTGTACGACCTCTCGTCCTCGTATGGGTTGTACACAATTTGTGTGTGCGTATGAAATAGATAAAATTATCTCCTATAACATGAGAAACTTTAAGTTATAAAAGAATAGCCATGGTTTAAAAAATGTGTGAATAAGTAGATAATTATTTAAAAATTTTAAACACTTTAACCTTAAATTTAAAAAAAATAAAATAAATTATCAATATGGTAATACATATTATTAGATTATTTAGTATTTGTAATGACTCTATAATTACAAGAATTTGCAATCATATATTTGGAAATTAATGGGGTTTACACACACAAACATATATATATATATATATATATGGTTTTATAATTCTCATGTTGAAGGAGATTTGAAATCTCATGTTGTAGAGATAAAAAGCATGTGGGACCCATGTGTTATAAAAAATTATATGTAGGATCCATGTCAGCACGGAAATCGAATGGTGTGTAGGAAAATTGTAATTCCCATATTGAATGAGAATTATAAAACCCGTATATATATATATATGGGAAAAACGTTTCTCAAGCAGCTTGAGATAAGTTTATCTCCAGTTAGCCCCAAAACTACGTCGTTTTGATTAATGAAGGGTGTTTATATAATTTTAGGTGAATTAACGAAGGGTGTTATTGTAATTTTATTTATTTTTATATCATATACATTTTACTGAAACACCCTTCATTAATTCACCTAAAATTACATAAACACCTTTCATTAATCAAAACGACGTAGTTTTGGGGCTAGATGTAGATAAATTTATCTAAAGTGGTTGTGAAATGTTTACCCCTATATATATATATATATATATATATATATATATATATGTGTGTGTAATAACATTATTCTTACAACTTAAAAGTTTTAAATCTTTTACAATATATTTTTTCACCGTTAAAAACCATAATAATAAATGTGATCCGATAAATTATAATCGTTAGATTGATAGAAATAACGATGAAGAAATAGTTTACAATATATTTTTTCACCGTTAAAAACCATATATCTAACGGTTATAATTTATTAAAAATTAATAATAAATGTGATCCGATAAATTATAATCGTTAGATTGATAGAAATAACGATGAAGAAATAGGTTGTAATAAGGAGCGTTATTCTTTTGGTTTATCATCTATAATTTAACATGATCACAAAAAGTTTCTTACACTCACAACATTTTGTGGGGCCCGCAGCAAAAAAAAAAAACTCCGGCACGCAAAACGAATATCTATAACATAACACAATCACTTTTCCTACAACATAATTCTTATAAAACCCTATTTTTATAATCTAAAATTTTTTATAACCTCTTACAACTTAATTATTTATTGTTAATTTTTATCTATCTAACTCTAACCATTATAATTTATTAGAAATCAATAATTAAGAATAAATATAACCCAACAAATCGTAAGTATTAGATTCACTAAAATTAATGGTGGAAAGTAGATTGTAAGCTCTTCCGTTGAATGCCAAAGCCAAAAATTACTGGAGCCGTTAGATTGATTATCGCCTTAACTATAAAAGCGATCCTTACGTGTCCAAAGCCCTACTCCGAAATTAGGGTTTGCAGTCACTCCACCGCATTGTCACACTGTGTGTGTTTGGATCTGACATCTCCTTAGCTTCTGATTCGTGACAATGGCGACCCAAATGAGCAAGAAAAGAAAGGTCTGTTAGACACAGGAATTTGTAAAAAATATAACTTTCGTTTTCTATTTTTTTTTTTTTCAATTTTTTGTCACAATTTTTGTTGTTATGAAGGTTTCTGAGCCTAGGATTTGTCTATTTCTGTAGTTCGTAGCCGATGGAGTTTTTTTTGCGGAGTTGAATGAGGTTCTGACCCGAGAGCTGGCCGAGGATGGATATTCGGGTGTCGAGGTTAGGGTCACCCCGATGCGCACTGAGATAATCATCAGAGCCACACGAACCCAAGCTGTTCTAGGTTCGTGTTGCGAAGTTTTGAGTTTTTCATGATTTTCGTGGAATCCAATTTTGCTGATATTGAGTGGTTTGATTTGTTTGTGTGTTTTTTTTAACTTTTATTAATTGGGTTTTATGAAATTTTCAGGTGAGAAGGGAAGGAGAATCAGGGAACTTACCTCTGTGGTACAGAAGAGGTTCAAGTTTCCCGAGAATAGTGTGGAACTATATGCTGAGAAGGTGAACAATAGGGGTCTTTGTGCTATTGCCCAAGCAGAGTCTCTCCGCTACAAGCTCCTCGGTGGCCTTGCTGTGAGGAGGTATATGTGCTTTGAATTAGTCATTTAGATGTAGAAAAATAATCTTATTCCTTATATTTAGTATGATAGTTTTGGGTTGTTTCGTGTTTTGTTTTGTTGTGTTATTTAATCAAATGCGTGCTTGGAAGGTGAATGTGATTATGGCTTCCCCGTGGCATTCTTGTTTTTGTTTGGTATATGATGTCTAATAACATTGCATTCATTTAACTATTTGCCATCGAGGAATGTGAAGGATTTGGAATATCATCTCAGGTTTGAGGTGTAGATGGTTTTGATTATTCTATGTAGGCGCTGGTTTTTGTTTGTGAAAGATGGGCGGACCAGTCTTTGTTTTCCTTGGAGATAATATCTCGCTTAGTCATCTATAAAGCAGATTGGTGCTTCTGTACCAAGTTTGTGTCGGAAGATGACCAAATAATTTTTTGTCCTCTATTTCAACAAAACTCATGGAATTCCATTGTATTCATGCAGTAACGTTGGGGGACACATGTTCCCTTTCATATGTCTTTTTATACCCTGGTGTTATGTTCGCTTAGTCATCTATAAAGCAGATTGGTGCTTCTGTACCACGTTTGTGTCGGAAGATGACCAAATAATTTTTTGTCCTCTATTTCAACAAAACTCATGGAATTCCATTGTATTCATGCAGTAATGTTGGGGGACACATGTTCCCTTTCATATGTCTTTTTATACCCTGGTGTTATGTTCACTTAGTCATCTATAAAGCAGATTGGTGCTTCTGTACCAAGTTTGTGTCGGAAGATGACCAAATAATTTTTTGTCCTCTATTTCAACAAAACTCATGGAATTCCATTGTATTCATGCAGTAACGTTGGGGGACACATGTTCCCTTTCATATGTCTTTTTATACCCTGGTGTTATGTTCGGTCATCTGTAAGTTATTAGTCTTAAAAAATCTATTAGTTTTATGTTATAAGCTAGACATTGTGTTGTTTTAACTAATTTTTGCTATATATATCAAGAAGAGTTTTGCCTTCATTTTCATGCATATTGACCATTGTACGGTTGCCTGCTTTTGTTTGTTAACACGTGCTTGATTATTGTTTGATGTTTCTCAGTGCTTCGGTTTTCCCTGTTTTTCTTCTTAGCCCTTCTGCCACAAATAGATGTGTTGATCACACTTGCCTTCTATTTGACTTATTTCTGTATCAGACTTGCCTTGGCAGATTGTCTCTTTCACTGAACTTTGTAGTAAAGAAGATACATATTAGTGCTCTTGCATATTTTGCAATGGTTGTTCAATTTGAAAGCTGGATGACCAGTTGATTTTTTATGATTTAACAATTTATTTAACTGCTAATCTGCATAATATTGCTCTCAGTTGTATACCTAGTCTTGAGATGTTAATATGCTATGTCAAGCTTTAGATGCTATGTGGAGCCTCAGCTCAAGTGGGCATTAAGTTCCTTTGGGGACTACTTGATTCCAGGATTGAAGTCGGTCATTGCACTTTGCCTGCAACTCCACATAGCATTATAGACCTTCTCCGTTACTGAAAATAAAATGCTATTGGATCCATCATAACATGATGGTTACTTGCTTATAACCTGTGTTTATTGCTTTCTGTATGCTCGAAGGCTGAAATCATATTCTTTGCTTCCTATATTGTTGACTAATTGTATTAAACCCCGGATTTCATTCAGTTTTGACTTCTAAGTATACTCGTGTAGGATGGTATAATTAATCTGCTCTGGTTTTTTAAAGGTTGTCTACCTTATGGTGTATGTGTGCCACTTTCTCATCATTGACCTGTCTTTCTAATCTCTATAATGAAATTTCCATATTTACACATAACCAATGTGTTTTTAAGGGCTGGGAGTTTTTAAGATTTTCTGTTTATTGCATGAACTCAATTCTTCTGTGTTTGTGGTATCATTACAAACTCTGCCTTAAACTATATTTCAGGGCCTGCTATGGTGTTTTGAGATTTGTTATGGAGAGTGGTGCCAAGGGATGCGAGGTTTGTTCTACAGCAGCAGCAACTTTGAACTCCTGTTATTATGTTGCTTTATTTAATGATTTAGTTGTAATAGCATTTTGGTTTTTCAGGTCATTGTTAGTGGAAAATTGAGAGCCCAGAGAGCCAAATCCATGAAGTTCAAGGATGGGTACATGATTTCTTCTGGGCAACCAGTCAAGGATTACATTGACTCTGCAGTGAGGCATGTGCTCCTCCGACAGGTTTGCTTCAGTTCTTCATATAGATACACTGATTCATTTTGTTTTATTATGGAGTGACGGTGCTAATCATTTTTTCTTCACTATCTTTTAGGGTGTTCTCGGAATCAAGGTCAAGATCATGCTTGATTGGGATCCTAAAGGGAAACAGGGTCCCAAAACTCCTCTTCCTGATATTGTCACAATCCATGCTCCCAAGGAGGAAGAAGAATACATCCGGCCTGCTGCTGTTCTGACAAACGATATTGAGGTCCCTGTTGCTTGAAATGTTTTAAATGTTCGAGTAGTCTATCATAGTACCTGAGTGTCTAGTCTTTCCTAGTATGCAATGTTCGTTGGGGATGACTGGTTCAAAATTTTGTAGTTTCTTATCTGTTTAAGAAATTATTATACTCCAGTTACAAGTTTTTAAGCTTGAATTCTTCTATTTTTGTGTTTGTAGTTCACTTTAGGGATTTGGGTTTTCCTGATTCAAACATTAGGTTTGTTAAAACAATTTATGAAATGCAGGCTAATTTAAAAAACTAGAACTTAATTCAAAATTTGTTATAAATGTCTTTGTGAAAACTGACTTTTCTTTTTAGTTTCTGGTTTCGTACTTGTACTTTCTTGGATTTTCTTCCTTCCATCTTGATTTATGATCTCTTGCTTTTATACACGAAATAGTTTGTCTATGGAGTTGTTGTCTCTTATTTTTTATCGTCAGGCTTTTTCTTCAGTTAAAAACATTAAGAAGTCGTATTATTACACGGAGTACGACATGCTACTGATTAGTGTTCTTAATTCTCATCATCCCTTTTTATTTTTGTGCATTGAGTCCGGTTAACGTGCTCCGGGAGCTTCTCCTCCCATTCTAAAAGTAGAAAAAAATGGATTGAGGTGGAAATTAGATAAAAGAAAAAGGTATAAATGGAAGAAATTTTTTTTTTTAGTAAAGGACCATGGAATAGTGTTGTAGTCTTGGAGCACATCAGAAAAATCCGTGTATTGTGGTCTCCATCTCTCCAGTTCCTCAAGGAGGGACTAGGTTATTTATTGTAAGCAAGGGTTACGTAATCAACGTAAAATATATTTTTTAAAATAAGTTATTTAATAAAATATTAATATACATTAAATCAATGTAATATGTCTTTTTAAATAATTATTGTTTTATTATATTCTTATTGATATTCAATATTTTAAAATTTTATAAATTTATGGTGTTACGGGATAATTTTGTTTTTAATTTAAAGTTTAAACTCATATTATAGATATATGTATCAAAAATATGGAAAAAGATAATATACTCATGAGTATAAATACAGCCAAAGAAAAATATCAAATGTGTTTATGACATTAACAAACTAATTTATCAAATAAATAAGTATTCAATAAAATGGACTTACAAATCTAGTATTTTCGTATGGAGGAGGTAACATTTTTTTCATTACTTTGTACTATCAAAACTTAACTATTGATTTTTATCAATTTAATAGTTATAATTTATTGGGTTATATTTATTAATTAATTATTAATTTTTTAATAAATTATAACCGTCAAAATGAAAAAAAAAATTTAAATTTAATAATAAGAGGTAATAAAAAATAATAATAATCAGTATTCATTTTTCTTATACCCTATACTACATCGAATGTACTAGTTCTTATCATATAAAACTTCTTATCATATACTAGTTCTACATCGAATAAATTAAAGCCAAAAGGTGAAGTCTTCTCCTATAATTAAAGCCAAACTC